>JAOANR010000002.1:8181489-8222656 GCA_030278955.1 Hygrophila difformis
CCAATTATTCCAGATGGAATGGTTTTTAGACAGTAAGAAACCCTTAATGACAGTGATCGCTACCATCAAGAGTCCTACTATCCATGAGAGAGTAAAAACTCACATGTTTTCTCACTACAGTACTATTATAACAATGTTGATCAACACTGTTTAACATTACTATGGCTCAAAATTCAGGTTGAAATTAAGATAAAGAGAAGAAAACTGTATCTAGTTAGGAATTGGCTGAGTGACTAATCGTTATCCCCGTGAATGGACCTTTTGCCGTAGCTTCCACCAATCACTAACCAGACCATGCAAAATAACGAGTAATAATTAATACACAGAAGACGAGCTAATTGCATGGCATTTTTACATGGGCAATTCGGTATAGACCGAATTGCATGGCATTTTTACATGTGTATTTTTTTTATGTTTACAAATATCACTGCGGTTTCTAAGTTGATGTGGTTTATGATAGATGGGATTGACCCTATCACTCATTTCACATCAATGTCATCTCGCAGCCATACTTGCAAATATTTTATGGTTTCCCATAATTATGCATGTTCAGTGGATAATAGCATGGAGTAAACCCTAAAGCTAAAAACAAATAATTCATAGATTATATAACCTAAAACAACTATAATTCTAAGAACATCATGCATAAAAATAAGAACACTTAAATTTTCTAAGGCAACATTAAATAAGAAATCTAAGCAAGGAAATTAAAAATAAAGCATGTAAATCTATTTCTAAGAAGCCTTAAATTATCTAAACACCTAAGAACACTTATTTGAGCTCTAAGGTATAAAAACACACCAAAAATCCACTTAATATGCATTTATTAAGATTGAAAGCCAACTAGAAACACATTAAATGTAACCTAGTTGGAACAAACATTCATTCTACCATATTTATTGCTAAAGAAAGCATTTAAAAAGTGTGAAACACATGAGCCAAAATCCATTTCTGGAAATTTTCTTTGCATTAAACACTTGAAAACAAAGTAAATAACCCAAAACCATCATTAGATTGAAGGTTGGGTTCATTCTAACTACAAAGCATGTTAAAAATATGGAAAATGGCTACTCTAAGTGGTAGTAACAGCTTTACAAATTAAACTAACATCAAAGCAACAAAAACTAATCTAAGGTGCATAAAAATAATCTAACTAATCTACCTACCTAACCCTTAAGGGGTGAAGAACTTGGTACCCCTTGTCCTCTCCAAGAATTAGGGTTGGAACTATATTCTGTGTTGTGTTCTTCTTTTTTTCAGTGTTGGTGAGAAGTAGCTTTTATACTTGTTCCTCAAAACCTTAGGCCCATCAGAGCCCATTAGCAATGGCATGCTTTTTCCACGTGCTCCTCAGCTTACTCTGGATGTATTTTGAACTTAATTCGGTCTCCACATACAATTGGGTATAGACCGAATTGGTGGACATCGAATTGCTTGAAGTCCTCCTTTCTTGATCTTTGGCTGGGTGTGGTCTTCAATATCAATTCGGTATAGTGTAGACCGAATTGATTGTGTCGAATTGCTCATGGTCTCCTGCTTGGCTTCCTTGTCTTGAATCAATTCGGTCTATGTGGTTAATTCGGTGTAAACCGAATTGCATAGACCGAATTGGGTATCTTGCTTCTCCTCTCAACACTTGGTCTATTGTTCTTCTTTATTCTTCAGCAATTCGGTCTATATGGGCAATTCGGTGTAGACCGAATTGCCTTTCAATACTTGGCCAAAAATTTCATTTTTGTGGGTTCTTCATTCTTTTCCCATCTTTTTTATTTTTGTGGGCTATTTTATTCTTTTGCCCATCTTTTCATTCCTTTTTCTTTTCTTTTTCCTTTTTTTCATGTTTTTGGATTTTTCTAACACAAATGAAATTAAAATTGCATATTTTTGTGTTTTTCATTACCAGCTTATTGTTTTTACAAACTCGCATTAATTTGTCGAATTCAACTGCTTTCTTATTAAAATAAGATGGAAATACGATCACAATGTCCGTCTCAGACACGGAAATGGATTGGAAATAATGGACAATTTTGGCCATTATCAACATCCTCACATTTAATATTGATCGTCCCCGAGCGGTCAGAGTCAGTGTTCCTAAGAACAAGGACTCTGCACATCCAATCCATTTGCGTGGCTTCAAAAATTTCATTCTTTTTATATTGGGATAAGATAATCAAAATTACAAGTATTAAACTCTCTTGATTGCAGTGTTTAATGAAATAATATTTTTCACTTGAGTAAGTATATAAATTACTCATTATTGTTAATTTTTCTTGAATATTTGTATAGAAAATCTCATCGGTTTAATTCTTGAATTTAAGTATGACATGAACATTAATCAATCAAAGCAGAACCTCACATATAGTAGCAACGGAAATTTTACTCACTCTCAAACTGGATTTTAGACATTAACGCTCATAATCAAATTCAATTAACTTCTCCCATAAGCTTGCAATTAGACCAACTCGCCATCTACTCATTTCTTCAAATTGAGATCCCGAGGTCTTATTCAGGGTTATAACGGGGCATACGGTTATAACATCGGTATGGAAGGAAATTATTGGGTTAAAAAGTGGCACGACTCCATTCCACCATAACTTGGCATGTTTTTATTTAGAACATATGATCATCAATACTTTTTTTTTTCTTTTGCTTTTCTTGTCTATTGCATGACATTAGACTATGTCTAACTTGCTTTGTCATTTGCAATTTATTCTTGTTGAATGGATCTCAACATTTTTCTCTTATTTTTCTTTTTCTTTTTCTTCTCTTCTTTTTTTTGAACCGGCTTTTGAATGTCGATTGATGTTTTCTCTTTGATGATCATCAATTATAATGCCTTAGTAGAATAGGTTCGTGCACACTTGAGTTTGATTTTCTTGGTCTTTTTATAAGGCTAGGAAAATATAGTGGTTTCAAAGAAAAATTAGGCTTAAAGGTTCAGATTGGTTAATCCTAAAGGGAAAATATTTTTGGTTTTGGATTTCAAACGAAGGCCAAAAATTTGGGTTTCTCTAAGTGCCTCAATCATATGCTCGATTTCGGGAATATGGTATGGTCTTGAATCGGTCCCAATTGCAAGTTCTAGTTTCCTTTAATCGAATTGATTTTCACACAATCAAAGAAATAATGAGTAAAAACGACTCGGCTCAGATCTCACATGGTACGGTTTGATCATGTCATACATTTATTCCTGAACTTAGCCCTTTGAAAAATTCTTGCAATTTATTCAATCGAATTCTCAACATGAAAGTGTATTTTTCTTTTCAAGTGATCATATCATTAGATTTTTATAGCTCAAAACCTCAAGAATTTATATCATGCATATTTTTAATTATTTTATCCCAATTTAATAGTTTGAAAATTTCATCCCTAGCCTAAATTCAACATGTGAATTTAGGTGACAAATTTATACTCGTTTTATGCCGGTTATTTAATTGAAAGCAGTAAAAAGATACTGTGAACATGCAAGCATGTTACAGCTTCGTTTTTCGCATGGCAGTCACTTATTCATCTCGGATTGCCATACATCTTTTTCAAAATATTTTGAGAACTCAAGACGAATTCTCTTTTTGGAAAGCAATAAATACATCAATTGCAATAGTTTTCCAACAGTCTGATCGAAAGTGTACTGAGTGGATGGAAAATCTAATGTATGATGTTTACATTGAAGCTCACATAGATTTTATCATTGACGACTCAATCTCTTCTTTTTCAATTACTGAGGGGGAGGTCTAGCATCATCTCCTGGTGGGGAAGGAAGCTTTCTGATAACAGCCTTCATTATTTCAGCTTGATTGGAGAACAGCGCTTTCATCAACTCCCTATTTTTCTCCTCGCTCTCCATCATTTCCTTGTGCAGTCTCTCCTCTCCTTCAGCTGCTTTTCTTGTGAGCTCTTCTTCTTTTTCGAGCGCTTTTCTTTTGAAATCTTCTTCTCGTTCAAGCATCATTAGTCTGAACTGTTCCTCCTTCTGTGATTGCTTTTCCTGGTTGGAAACGATGACGTCGGCAAGCGATTTCACACTCTGCATCATCGACTCTCCCATTTGGCTTACTATCAACAGAGTTTGAGAATCAGCTGGAAACTGAGATACATCTTGGCTTCTGCGAGGGAGTTGGACTGGGCATTTTCTTGGTTGGCTCGGAGTGGAGGCATCAGTTTGAGGGTGACTTGGAGTGGGTGCCTCATCAATAGCATGTTCTTCTGCAGCAGGTTCTGTGGAGGGGACTCCAGCTTCTTCTGTTGAAGGTACCGCTTCAGTACGGGCCTTCTTATTGCGTGATTGACGCTTGGCTGGCTTCCTCAGAGTGCATCTAGACTAGGCATTTGATTCTTCTGGCATGACATACACAACTGGATCAGATACCCGAGTCTTTGGAAGTGGGATAGTGTAACACCCCGGTTTTTGGTCACCCAGGTCGGGGTGTCACCGCCACACCTCCCTAGCAAGACACGGTTTCTCCGAGCTCACTAGAGAGATCCAAGGCTATGGTTTTTCAGAATTTAAAATATTCAAACAGCACATTCATATATAATTTAAAAATAATACATCGAAGTTGCAGCGGAAAATAATAATTACATATGTATAGTGCAGCGGAATTTAAATATAGCCAACACGGCCGAAATACGAGTTAAACAGGCCCGTTCATGCAATATCTAGTCTAATACAATAATTCAAAATAATATATCTTCCCAAAATTCCCATGTATGCATATGACGATGCAAAATTTTCAACTCTGAAAGAAAAAGGAGAAATATGGTTTGGTCAGCAAAAACTTGCTGAGTAAGTTAACACGTACATGATTATGAGGTTTCAAAGCCTTTAGTTAAATTTAAAGGAAACATGTGCATAATGTAATCTATTCATTTAATAATAATTTAATCGCATAATTTAAAAGTCATGGATTCCATACGATCTTAAATATAGCTTGCAAAGTAATTAAATAAATTGCCATAAATATAAAAGCACAATTTAATACGGATTCAATTTGGAATTCTCGCAAACTTCTCGTTTCATATCTTTTAGAGATCACCATCGCTAGGGCTCTTATGTCCGCCAGCCTTACGCCTGGGCTCTTATGTCCACAAGTATCATGGTCGATCTTTTAATTAGAGTTAATCCGTTCGCTAGCCATACGATCAGTGTTTCGCTAGGGCTCTTACGTCAACCTAGACATACACTTGGGCTCTTATGTCCCAAGCCGCAGGAACATTGACAGTATCTAGCTTAGTCATAACCCGCAATATTTTAACCTTCTCGTTTTGTGTATCTTATTTCAAAGAATTTCTACTCGTTTCAACCTTAAAGGCTAACTTCACCGTTTCAACAAGATTTCAAGATTTAACTCCCAGTAAACCCCTGTTTACTCTGAAATTCATTAAAAATAGAGTTTAATTCCAAAAATTCTGAAATTTTACCACTGACTCAGAAACATCGAGATGAACATCTTTCGTGTTTAAACTTTTTCAATCCGAGATACCGAAACAGGTCAAATACATCAATTTTCATCCTATCATAAATCTGTCCGAATTTCGTGTACAACAGTTCAAGATTATCAAGATCTACCATAGCAAATCAACTCCAAACTTAATGAAATTTTACAGAGACCTTCTTAAGACATTTATCTACAACTTTCATGTTCGGCTAAAGATCTAAATCGGTCCAGAACTAACGTAAAAAATGTGATCAATATCAGACCTAAGTTCTGTCAAGAATTTCAAGATCCAATTTCAAGCAGTTCGGTTTCGGGTGGTTTTCAGATATCAAAACGTCTCTACAAATTCTAAAACTTTTACAGTAGATATATCTAAGCCTTAGGAACATTTTTTGTTTTTTAATATTTCCGTTTGAAGTTGTTTAAAGGTTCGTAAAAATTAGACAAAACTGTTGCGCCGGTAGAAAACGTATGTCGACAGATTTACGAAAGATTTCATGAAGCTTTTGGTTTTACGTGTTTTAATTACTCCCAAAACCATGTAAGCATTAACTTACAGATCTTTGGTCGTCCGGGATCGTCGATTCGGAGGCGTGGCTTCCAGTCCACCGGTTATCTCCTTAATTCCGTCGGGTTCTTCGCTCTCGATCCGGATCGGGGTGTAGGATGGAAAAAGGATGAGGTTAGGATTCGTTTTCGAATCAAGAATGGAAAGAGGAATAGATCGGATCTTACCAAGACGATAGAAGACCCCAAATTCGTCCAAGACAGTCCCTCCTCTCCGTGTTGTGCCTCCGACGACTCCGGAATTAGAGTTTTATGTGTAGAGAGATTTCGTAGGGTTTTGTAAAACGTTTGGGGCTGATTAGAATGGCTATTTATAGATGGAAAGGACCTAAAGGTCGTCCAAAGGCAGCCCTAGGATTTCTTGGGTCGCAAGGTGTTCAACCGAAGTCGGAAAATCCGGATTCGGGCGAGTAAATCTCGCACGGGGCGTTTCTGCCAGTTGGCGCGGCCGTGGCGCGCCCCCAAGCCAACCACCGCGCGGCCAGCGCGCCACTCACGCCTGGACTCCGATCCGGGCGGGTCGTGCGATCCGTCGCGCTTTTCCTCCTCTCTTTCGGACTTCCATCCCTCTATGTTCTCGGATTCGGATTTCCGGGATATCTTCAGGCTCCTATTTCCTATCGTCATTTTATTCGGGTCTAAATTTACATGTGGACTCGAGTTATTGAGTCCATCGATGTTGGGTTCACGTGTGTCCATTTATTTGACAACTGTTTTCGGCTTCCCGTGTTCTCGAAATTTTGATTCCTTTTTAATTTAAATTTCATTTCTCATTCGATTAAATTTATTTATTGATTTGCTCAGAATTTATTTATTTGTTGTATTTATTTTATTTATTGTATTTATTTTATTTATTTTATGTTGGAAAATTCTCGGGTATTACAGATAGGGGGATTCATTTGAATGAGATCGCTCCCCTGGAAGACTGATAGATCTACTCATTGAGCTTCACAGATCCTCCTGATGAGGTTGCGATAGCAGAGAGCAGCTGCCCTGCCGGAGCTCCTTCTGGTCATAACATGAAAAATGTGCTCTCCCACATTGATCTTCAACCCGTGCCAAATCTTAGCAAAACCCTTCAACATTCGACCAGATGTCTCGTGTGCGTGAGGGTTTGGCCTAATTTTTGACATGTAGAAGTCATCTGAGGGTTGGAACTCCAGCTTCAGGTGCCCTGACTTGAAATAAAACTCTCCGGTGTAGCTCTCGGCAGTGAGGGATCTTGTGATGTTGTCATAGTATGGCCTCTCAGCTGCTTTGCACGCTCCTTTTTCGAAAATCTCAGCTGCTGAGACTTCTGAATTCCAGTTGGGTGTGCCAAGGAAGTTGTTCAGATATTCTCCAGATAGGTTGATGTCAACTCCTCGCACCCAACTTTTCTTCTGCGCCACGTTCAAATTGTAGTAGAATTCCCGAGTCAGTTTTGCTATCCCAGGTTCGCCATGGTGCATAAGGAATTCAGTCCATCCATGTTGTCCTTGCAGATATGTTATCATGGGATGATCAACCATTTCTGGACTGAATCCTTTGTCGGGTATGAATATATCGGCTAGTGCCATATAGCGCCCCGCATTCTGCTCGCTCCCATTGAACCTTCTCATTATATCCGCATCATCCTTGATGGGAAACCTCTTATACTTCTTAGTGGACACCCCCAGTCGGCCCTTTGAGGTGGAGGTTATCCAATAACCAGCAGGTCGAACTGATCCTGTTGATTCTTGGGTTCCCTCAGAGCCCGCTTGCTCCCAGTCAGAATTCGAACTTCCCCCAGGCTCCTCCTGCTGCTCTTGTTGTTCCTGCTGTTCGCCCTCAAATTGATGTTCAATTTCAGCTTGTGCATCTGCTTGCAGCTCTCCCTCAAATGTTCCCTGTTCAAACATATTACAAGGGGTTTCATGAAATACAGAATTGAATACAACATCTGGAAAGAAGGGATCAACAACAAGTTGATATTCTTTTTGTGGTACCTCCACATCTCTCCCTTTGTTTAATTCATCGACTCCTTGTTCTGTCATTCCATCTCCCTGATTCCTTGCAATGTCAAAATCGCCTTAGAGGATTTGTTGGATGGTCTTGTCTTGGAAGAGATCTTCCATGGTTTCCAAATCTGTCTGCTCATTACCACTGCTGCCTTCACTTATCCGTCCTCCTCCTTGGTTGACTTGATTCGTGCCTCTGCTTCGGCATGTGAGTCTTCCAAATTTTGCAAATTCTCTTCTGGCACAGTTGGTTGAAGTGGGGCGGCAGCGACGGCCATTGTATGTGCAACAACTTGGTCAAAACCACTCATCAGCTCAGCAATCTTTCTTTTCGATTCTTCAAATTGGACATTGCTGTCATGCACCATTTCCTCCATTTCTTCCGTGGGTTTAAGTCCTTCGACGATCTTGTCCATTTTCTCCTCGATTCCACTTTTTCTAGCAGCTATCTCCTTCTGTTTTTTCTCTTTGTCTTTCGCCCATTCATCCGGCTCAGCTTTTACTTTAATAGGCACGATGTTGGTTTCGCTGATTATTTGACAATCATCGTCCCCAACGTTGGCCTCCTTTGTGGCCTCAGTCTTCTCTCGCTGCTCCATTTCAGCCTGCAATTTTTCAGCAGCTATCCTATTTTCTTCCTCTTCCCGGGCTTTTCTTACGTTTTCTTGCATTTCTGCCTCTTTCTTTTTCTCCTCCTCATTCTTCCTCATCATTTCGTCCCACTCTCTTCTTCTTTGGGCTCTCTCATCCTCCCTTTTCTACCTCCATTCTTCCTTTTCTCTGGCCATTTCAGCCTCTGCTTCCTCTTTCTCCCGCCTTTCTCTTTCAACTTGCCGTGCCTCATACTCGGCGATCCTTTGTTCTTCGGCCCGTTCAGCATCTGCGAGCCTTTGTTCTTTCTGAGCAATTTCAGCGCCAGCTTTCTCTTGGGCTTTCCTTGCCACTTCAGCATCAAATTTTTCTTGGGCCAGACGCCTCTGCTCCTTCTTTGATAATTCAACTACATGCTCTTTGCCCTTGTCCTTTGGCTTTGTAGGCTCGCCAGAGTATTTTGGCACAGGTGGAAGTATTCTAGGCTGGCTGGAAGGCTTTAGTTCTTGAATCTTGATTTGTGGCTCTGCTGGCTGTCCAGTTTTTTCTTTCTCAGCCAGTTTTATCAATTTCCTTTTCTTTTTCGGCGGCTCTGGCGCAGATTCAGTTTGGAGGGGCTCCGATTCGGTTGACTGGTGGGGTTCGGATGTTGGGTCCACATAATCATCGATCATCTTATCATCAGCTTCGGTCCACAGCCCCAATTCCGGAACTTTAATTCTCAGATATTTCGTGATGAATTTAGGCTCGGTCATAGCTGTAAGCTTGGCGGTCCATTTGTCCGCGAAATATCTACCCAAAACCCCTTGGAACCCCACGTCATAACGTAATCGCCCTCTTCTATTTTCCTGGCAGTATTTCAGGGCTTCCCTATCCATTTCCTGCAAAAGATTGAAGAATCTTTGTTTCATATCAGCATAGAGGGTGTCCATTATATCTGCTTCCTTCTCCTTCTGCTGGGACAAGTCCCGGATCGGTGGAGTGTTAAAGTAGTCTAGGCATTTATAATCATCCATCAGCTTTATCTGCTTTTTTCGTCTGCCCATCCTTGTCCAGTTCTTGTTCCGGATCATTGCCGTGCATTCGGCTCTGATGAGTGCAAAATTTGGCATCTCATTCATCGCGGCTTCTCTGGGCACAACCGCCGGGAATCTCTTTGGAAAAATTGTCGGGATAATCTCCTCATTTCCCGGGGGTATTACCACTCCTGGGTTTAGCACGGGGATTCAGATATCCTTCTCCCAACTCCCCCATGCTTTCATGTACTCGCCCCACAGTTTCCTTATTGCCTTTGTGCGCTCAATGATTGTATCCAGCATCGGGGTGTGGTGGGCTACTCCATACCTCAACACGGGCTTGAGGGATTCCCAAAAATTGTATGCCATTTCCGTATGGCGTGCCTTGGCATGCTTTGTGAGCCACAATTGCTCTTCCGGTCCGCAGACGGTTCCATTGTCAAATAACTCTTTCTTGTACATGAATGGGAAGGCGTCTGTCATGGAGAATATCCCGGATACCGCCACTTGTTGTGCTGGAGGAATTTTTCTGGCATAGTACCTCTTGGTTTCTTCTGTGATGGCAGGTTGGATAGGGATCGGCTCAAAGGCTTCTACTTTCTTGTCTCCAAATTTTTGCTCCAGTAATCTATTCCATCGGCCTTTCTGCTCAATCATCCTCCAGACCATTCTTTCGTAGTGTACTTCGGGCGAGAATCTCTGATCAAAGGTGGCGTGTGTGAACTCATTATCCCAGAAATTCAGAACATGCTTGCAAAAATCTCTTTCAAGTCCCATAGCCTTGTGATTTCTGTCCTCTTCTGGAATGTCTCTCCACCAGTGTTCATTCATCTCGAATTTCCATTCGATCTGGTGATCCATCTTTAACTTGAGTTCGGCTGCCAAAGCTCGTCTATTCTCGTCCATTTCCCTTTTCATACGTTCGATCTCTAGAAAGGCAAGATCTGGAGTTGTCTTTGGAAGCCCCATTATGGAATCCTCAATGATATATTGGTCCCTGAAGAAGAAGAGATGAGAATATTTTTGACAAAATTTTAATAGAATAAGATTCAAATTAAGAATCAACATCCTCACATTTTGAGCCTTGCTCTAAATGTGAGTCAATTGGTTTCATTTGAATTTATTGAGGCAAAAGATAGGTACTAAGATACAAAGTTAGATTATAAAATTTAACATTATTGAACACAAATAGTTACAAAGGGAAACATGAAAAATAAGAGTCTTGGACCCTTATAATTTTTCTTAGACTAAAAAAAATAGTCTAAGGAATTTTCAAATGGTCAAGAGACCAAAAGATGGAATTTTTATAGGCTATTGAGCCCACAAAAGAAAATTTTGATTTTTAATCACTTATAAAAGTGATTTAAAACATGTGAGATGGGCTGAGAAAAAATTTAATGATGGAGAATAAATGCACATGATGAATGATGCAGTTGCTAGCATGAGGCAATGGATTAATGGAAAAATAAAAATAAAGATAAAAATACTAACACAAACATACAAAGACTATTTTTAGATTTTAATAAAAAGTGTTGACTTTTTATTTAATAAAATTGGGGGTGTGAGTGATCCCCCATTTGAATTTTTGTGTGGATAATGGGTGATGAAAAGTGAGCAAAATTACTACACTTTGTTGATTCCTCACATATCCCACATGTGCAAGTCAAACACTTAATGAAGCAAAACAAAGAATCCTACCAACTTTTTGTCTCTTTTATACATAAATGCCAAACCAACAGTGTTTGAGAAACACATGTCAGGAAAAATTTTGGCATGGTTTTGTTTGTAACCCACGTTCCATGTTTATTACAAACATCAACTTTTCAGCTGAGTTTGTATGGTGTGGTCAACTGGGTACCCACAAAACTCTTATTTACAGGATTCACAAACACAGCAACATGCAAACAACTACATAATACAGTTCATCCATGCCAATACTTTAAAAAAAAAAATATGCTAACAAATCATGCTTCAAGAACTCAACACAATAGGTTCACTCAATGAATCATGCTTATTCAATCATCATCATCACACATATCAAAACAGTGGTACAGGGGCAAAATGGAAAAGCTACCCCTGTAATCACCATCATCACAGTTTTCTAAGTGCAATCACAGTCCTCAACAAATGAAATGATAAAAAATTTACACAATGGGCAAAAACAGAATTTTTGAGGGTTTTGAAACCCAAATATTTTTCAAAAATAAACACATCCTAGAACATAGTAAGCTTCAAAAGACCAACAATGGAGTTTCGAACAAGAACCAAGATGAGCCCTAGGTTCGCACTACCCTGTTCTAGCCTACTCCGGTCATGCCCAACCTATTCCGACCACATTCCGACCTTCCCCAACATAAAAACAGTCTACAATCTCTCCCCCACCCTAGATTTCGCAAAAATTCATAAAAATCAAAACTGAAAACGCGACAATGGGGTGCGAAATCGAAAACAGAGAACTTACCCCATGCTCCCACTTGGATTAGAAGATGAAGACGCCATTTAAAAAGCTTGGGAGTAATTTGGATGGAGTGAAGTTTGGGTTCGAGCTCTGGTTTCGCGAGGAAGACGAAGGGTCGCGAGAGGGGGTTGGGGATTTTTGTAAGTGTGGAAGTGAAAGTGAGAGGGGAGAGAGGGAAAGGGTATATATATATATATATATATATATATATATATGGTAGTGGGACAGGGGTCAATTCGGTCTAATGGAGACCGAACCATCAATTCGGTCTAGACCGAATTGATGAAATCCCCAATTGATTGTGAGGGATTCGGTCTTCAGGCCAATTCGGTATAGACCGAATTGGCTTGTAGACCGAATCTGGAGAAAGACACAAACAACTCTCTTCAATTCGGTGTTTAAAATCAATTCGGTCTAGACCGAATTGACAGAAGACCGAATTGGAGAGAGTATACCGTATTGGACACTTAGAAAAATAAATGGTGCTTTTGTGAGGCAATTCGGTCTACCGAATTGGTCACTTGCAATAAATATGAGGCTTAGAATAAAATAATGCCTTTTGTAAATCAATTCGATCCTTCAAAATCAATTCGGTATAAACCGAATTGCTTAGACCGAATTGTTACTTAGCAAAATTAACACCGAATGTGTGCCTTGAGGGATCAATTCGATCTCTTTTATCAATTCGGTCTAAACCAAATTGGCTTGGAGACCGAATTTGGAGAATTTACCAAGGAAATACTTAACAGAATTTTTGAAATTTTCCAGTTTTTAACATTTTCTAAAATTATGCATTTTCTACAAATCCAAAATATTGAGCATGCTTATTTACACACAATGATTATTCTAAATATTTATTGCTTGCATAAATTAGGTTGGATTAACACTGCTATTTTATGGATTTATTCCGGACTTTAAATTTCTCTAACTTCCGAAATTAATTTCCGTTAATTGCAATATTAATCCAACCAGGAACCTGGTTTTTTGAAGCTTTATTTTTCTTTTTGTTGATTCCATGAATTCCTGCAAGGCAAGCATAGAAAAATTATTAGATTTTTCTCCAAATATCAACATCTTCACATTTAGAGTTTTAGTACTCTAAATGTTTAGTTGATGTTTGGATACTTATTGCCCAAGATAATGAATACGCTATGTAGTAAATAATTAGTTATATAAATATATATATTATTTTATTGAGCATAGGCCGGCTCTGATATCATTTGAACTTCTTTTTCGGGATCGAACTGTTCAAGGTACTCCTTCAATCTCTGTCCGTTCACCACCATCTCTCTCTTGTCAGTTCGAATCCTGACAGCTCCACTTTCAAACACCTGCACCACTTCGTATGGCCCTTCCCATCTGGATCTAAGCTTTCCGGGGAAGAGCTTCAACCTGGTATTGAACAATAAGAAATTTTGGCCAACATAGAAGTGTTTAGATTTAATACGACGATCATGTAACTTCTGGGTCCGCTCTTTGTAAATCATTGAGCTTTCATAAGCTTGTGCACGTATTTCCTCAATTTCATTGAGGTCCAACTTGCGTTTGCCCTGAGCAACTCTTGGATCGAAATTTAGCGTTTTTACGGCCCAGTAAGCCTTATGCTTTAGTTCTACGGGCAAGTGACAGGCTTTTCCGAAGGCAAGCCTCTAAGGGGACATCCCAATGGGAGTCTTAAATGCAGTGCGGTATGCCCATTGTGCATCATTGAGCTTTCGTGAGCAATCTTTACGGGTTATCCCCACAGTAGCCTCGAGTATATGCTTGATTTCGCGGTTTGATACCTCGACTTGGCCACTAGTTTGGGGATGATAAGGCGTGCCTATCTTGTGGAGAATCCCAGTTTTGCTCATAAGAATTGCAAAAGCTTTGTTAACAAAATGGGTTCCTCCATCAGATATGATTACCCTAGGTACACCAAATCTATTGAAAATGTTATTTTTCAAAAATTTAATGACTTGGTGACCATCATTGGTTGGCATTGCAACCGCCTCAACCTACTTGGACACGTAGTCAACAGCTACCAAGATGTAATGATTCCCATCAGATGTCGGGAATGGTCCCATGAAGTCAATACCCCATACATCGAAAATCTCAAGAGTGAGAATTCCTTTTTGAGGCATTTCATCTCTCTTGGAGATATTCCCTAGTCTTTGGCATCTGTCGCAAGCCTTAACAAACGCCCTGCAATCCTCGTAAATGGTAGGCCAATAGAAACCACACTCGAGCACTTTATGAGCTGTTCGAGTGGGGCCATGGTGACCTCCATATTCCGATTCATGGCATTTTTTAGCGATTTGATAAGCCTTATGCTCAGTTACACATCGTCGGATAATTGAATCTGCGCAATGCTTGAAGAGATAAGGATCTTCCCAGAAGTAGTTTACTACATCTCGGTTGAACCTTGCTTTATGGCCTTTGTGCTGGAATGGTGGGGTTATTCCACATGCTAAAAAGTTAGCAATGTCGGAAAACCATGGACAAGCTTGATCATGACGGTGCAAGGCAAACAGTTGCTCATCCGGAAAATTTTTATTGACGGCTATCTCATTTTTATCATTTTCTATTCGAGACAAATGGTCAGCAGCACCATTGTCTTTGCCTTTTCTATCTTTTATTATGATATCGAATTCCTGCAACAGAAGTACCCACCTGATTAATCGAGGTTTGGCATCTTGTTGCTGAACAAGTATCTCAGTGCAGAGTGATCTGTGTACACTATGGTTTTCGTACCAATGAGGTACTGTCTGAATTTATCAAACGCGAAAACCACAACATACATCTCTTTTTCCATGGTGGTGTAGTTGATTTGGGCTTCATTCAGGGCGTGACTTGCGTAATGGATTACACAATGTTTCCCTTCCTTATGTTGCCCAAGAACTGCACCTACGGCGAGATCACTTGCATCGCACATTACCTCGAAAGGTATTGACCAATCGGGTGGTTGCACTATTGGAGCAGAAATCAACATCTTTTTTAGCGTGTCAAAGGCTTGAACACACGCTTCATTTATTATGAAGGAATTTTCTTTACAAAGCAAGTTAGTGAGCGGCTTGGCAATTTTAGAAAAATCTTTAATAAACCTTCGGTAAAGACCGGCATGCCCTAAGAAACTCCTAACTGCTTTTATTGAATTGGGTAATGGAAGATTGGAGATGACTAAGACCTTGGCTCTATCGACTTCAATGCCTGCGCGCGAGATGCGGTGACCCAACACAATTCCTTCGGTGACCATGAAATGGCACTTTTCCCAGTTCAAAACTAGGTTAGTGTCCTCGCATCTTTTTAAAATTTTTGCAAGATTAGTCAAACATCCATCAAAAGTATCTCCATATACAGAGAATATAGACATCCATGCATTTTTCGATAAATTCGGAGAATATAGACATCCATCAAAAGATTAGTCATCCATGAAAACTTCAATGCATTTTTCGATAAATTCGGAGAATATAGACATCATGCATCACTGAAAAGTTGCAGGCGCATTGCAAAGGCCAAAAGGCATGCGCATGTACGCAAAAGTTCCATACGGGCAAGTGAAAGTAGTTTTATCATGATCTTCACTAGATATTACAATTTGATTATAGCCTTAATAACCATCCAAAAAACAGTAGTACTCCCTCCCGGCCAACCTCTCGAGCATTTGATCAATGAACGGTAAGGGAAAGTGATCCTTCCGCGTAGCGGTATTGAGCTTCCGGTAGTCGATGCAAACTCTCCAACCGGTCACTGGCCTTGTCACCACTTCTTCTCCTTGTTCGTTAGTAGTTATGCACATCCCCCCACGCTTAGGTACTACCTGCACTGGGCTAACCCATTTGCTGTCAGATATAGGATAGATGATACCAACATCTAAGAGCTTGATAACTTCTTTCCTTACCACTTCTTGCATGTGGGGGTTCAAACGCCTTTGGGGTTGCCTAGAGGGCTTGTACTCCTCTTCCATTAAAATTATGTGCATGCAAACAGAGGGGCTTATTCCTTTTATATCAGAAATGGTCCATCCAATTGCATGTAAATATTTCTTGAGAATGTCTACCAGAGCTTTTTCTTGTTCTTGTGTCAGCTTAGCTGACATTTACCGGTAAATTTTTAGGTTCAGCGAGAAAAGCGTACTTAAGATGATCCGGAAGTATTTTAAGTTCAAGCTCTGGCGGACATTCAACGGAAGGCAGTAATTTGCGAGAAACGGATGGGGGTGAAAGATCAGATTTACCTTCAGGACCCTGTGTCAGTACAGGGTCCACTTCCTCGTCATTGGTGCTCTCCTCCTCCTCCGGAGTGAATTCAACACCGTCGAAATCTTAAAGGTCCCCAGTTATAGGGTCCTCGAAGTGCACAGCATTGCAACTTGGCTCGGCACCAGCAGGCATCAGTACCTGCTTTGAAACTTTGTCCGACATCACAGTCATAGAGTCTATGCTCTCATCCTCACTCCTACCATCTATTACATCATATTTGGAACAAGTTTCCTCATATGGAAACTTCTGCAGTTTGCCCATGTTGAAGTTCAGCTCTTCTTCTCCGACACGGAGCTTGATTTGGCTTGATCGAGCGTCTATCAGTGCACCGCCTGTTGAGAGAAAGGGGCGGCCTAAGATCAGCGGCATTTTGTAGTCCTCTTCAATGTCAAGAATGATGAAGTCGACAGGGAAGAGAGTCTCTCCTGTCTTGACGATCACGTCCTTCAGAATTCCGACTGGGTGGGTAATTGACCGGTCCGCCAGTTGCAATTTCATTGTAACTAGTTCAATTACTCCCAAGTGAAGACGTTTTGCCATGGCGACTGGCAGAACGTTAATCCTGGATCCCAAATCGCATAACCCTTTCCCGACATTGGTTTTCCCAATGTGGACTGGCAGTGTGATACAGCCTGGGTTTCCTTCTTCTCCGGTAGCACTCTTTAGATTATGGCACTGCAGCTGCCGTTTAAAACCACCACTTCATCCTGCTCAAATTTCCTTCTCCCTGAAATCATTTCTTTAAGAAATTTATCATAGACGGGCATTTCCGAAATCATTTCGACCAGGGGAATAGTGATCTCAACAGCTTTCAATCTTTCTAAAAACTTTTAAAATTTTTCATCTTGTTCCTTATTTTTAAGACGTGCAGGGTATGGCACCCTTGGCATGTACTCATTATTATCAATTTTTGGTGGTAAAGGGAAGGAAGTTGTACCTTCACCCGTACCCTTATCAGCTTCAACTGTGGCTTCAGTCTGCGAATTAACTGCGTCTGATTTGTCCTTCACCAGTTCAATACTTTCTTCTCCTTCAATCTTTTCCTTTTCCTTATCAACCTCCACTGAATTCTTTCCCTTTACAGCCTTTTTCCTTCCGGACCCAACATTCCCCTTCAGAGTCTTACCTCCCCGCAATGTGATCGCTTTATATTGCGGGTTGGTCTCAGTACTGCTCGGTAATGTTCCTTTCCCCCTGTTTTGCAGTTCTTTCGCCAGCCGAGTGACTTGTGTTTCCACATTCTTAATCGATGACTGCAGTTGTTGGTTTATCTCCCTTTGATTGGAAATAAACTCGGTCATCATGTTCTCCAGACGAGATGGTGGCTTTTGATTGAACTGCTGGTTCTGATCAGGTTGGGCTTGGAAATTTTGGAAGTTTAGGCCTTGGTTTTGGTTGGGTCTTTGTTGGATAAGTGGCTGGAAATTCTGATTGTGATTCTGGAAGTTTTGTACTCTCTGTTGAACGAACCCTTGATTCTGTGGCCGAAAGTTTTGCTGTTGGTTTTGGTGGGCAAACTGGGTAGGCTGATTTGGCTGAGATAACAAATGCGCATTGAGTGCATTGTTATTTGAGTAGGATAGGTTGGGGTGGCGGTTCTGATAGTTTCCGGCATAGTTACAGCTTTCGGTAGCTATCTGTTGGCATGTATCAGTTGGATGTGGTCCCTGACACAGCCCGCAAACAGCTTCCGATTGCTGTGGTTGTGCTTGACTTGAAGAAGCTCCTGCCTGTACAGTACCTTTTCCTTTATCCTGACCCAGCTGAATCGCAGCTACATGTTCCTGTAATTTTTCAAAGTCTGTTTTACCCTCACTTACAGCAAAAAATTTTCTAGAGGAGTCAGCCTTCCTTTCATCAGTGTTCAGCACTGATCTGTTGACAGACATGGTCTCAATCTTTGCCCAGGCTTGGTCCATGGGTAAGTGGAATAAATGTCTTCCTCCATGAGAGGTGAGTCCTCCGTAGAATTTTCGCAACTGTTCCCATGGTTGATATCCATGTTGGGGGCATCTTCTCAAAAGGTTGAAGAACCTTTCTTTGGCATCATAGAGTGACTCATTCGGCTTCATTTTGAATTCTCCAATTTTTGCTCGTCCTTCCTCCACTTTCGATTCAGGGAAGTACTTCAACAGAAAACTCCTCACCAGATCTGCCCACGTGCTTCTCTGATTGATGGGCAACGACTTATACCAATCCCTGGCTCCACTAAACAATGAGAAAGGAAACAACATCAGTCATATAGCATCAGGGGATACCCCCTGATTTTTGATCGTATCGCAGAGCTCCAGGAAAGTTTGAAGATGATCATGAGGGTCCTCATGATTTGCACCGCAAAATTGATTGTTCTGCACCAAATTGATTAGTGCAGGTTTAAGCTCGAAGTTGCGTGCGGCAAATTGTGCTCTCCCGGGCCTGTTCAGATAAGGCTCCACAATAGGCTGCATAAAGTCAGCTGTTGCCTGTTGTTGATGATTTCCTTGTTCTGCTTGATCTTGGTATTGCTGGTGGTAATTGGGATTTTGTTGGAACATGTTGTCTGGCTCTTGAAGGTTGTTCTGAAATTGGTCTTGATTGAAGGGTTGATTTTGGTATTGTTGGTTTGGTATATTTTGGTTTTGGTTTTAGTTATATAGTTTTGGGGTGGTGGCGGTTGTTGGTGGAATTGCTGGTAGTGTTGATGTTCCAGATGAGGTAGATTCTCCTCTTCGTTGACACGATTTGGATGTTCTACCATACCTCCATCAGCTCCATTGCCAGGATTATTTGGTGGTTGATTATGGATGGGTGGTTGGTCTATGGGTAAGATCGGGGGAATGTCCTGGTTTTCTGCCATGTCAGATAAATCACTGCTTGTGGTTTCAGGTGAAGTACGAGTCCGTGCTTCCCGTTCCTTTCGCAATCTTGCTTGTGCTCTCAGCTATCGAGCAGTCCTTTCTATTTCTAGATCGAACGGTAGCTCAGGCAATGTATCCTTCCTCCGTTGCATAAGCAGTTTATATCTTAACTTGACAGTACCTGCACAACCCCCATGTTAGTATTGGTTCAAAAGTATATACAAAAACTACCTATGAGTAAATCAGGAGTGTAATTCTCTTAATAAACGGCGCTGCATCCTCCCCGGCAACGGCGCCAGGAAACTTTTGACAATTTCCCACACGAGTATTTTCGAAAGATAATAACCCCGGTTTAATTTTTATTCAATGAAATCAATTATGAAGATGGAGTTGGGATTAGGGATATGTTTATAGGTTGACACTTTTTATTACTCATGTGGGAAACTTTGATTTCAAATGGCGCCATGAAAATCATTATCGGCAACAGCCAAGAAACTTTTGACAATCTCCCACTATATGAGTAATTTCTAAAATATCAAGTTTGAATTTATTAAATGAAAAGAGTTATGATTTATGGAAGGAGTTTAAGGATATATTAAGGTTGTCACGTTTTTATTACTCGTGTTAAGAAACTGTGGCCCGAAAGCGCACGGTGTCAAAAACTGCAGTAATTTATAGTAAGACCGGATCGTTCACTGGAGGATGTGCGATAGAAGCAGGGCCCACGTCGTTTACTAAGATTTTCCACTCGGTTACTCGTTTCAGATTTTGCATTGGTTTCTAACCACTACTTGACATAATTTAAACTAGGTTATGAAAGCAGTAAAAGTTACACTACAAAGCATAATAAAGTTAAGCTAGAAAGCAATTAAATCTATTCTAAGAAAGCACTAAAAATTATACTAAGAAAGCAGATAAAATTATTCTATGAAAGCGAATTTAAAAAGTGACAGAAGGGACAGGGAGGAAAAAATAAAGACTGGACAAGATTCAGATGAAACACAATTAAACTTCCATTTTAATTACACAGATCTTTGCTTGGGATAGTTCGTCAGTTAGCTAACTCTCATGCTTTCTAGACTATGTTCCTTTAACAGACAGGTACTTACAGTCAGAATTTACATGCTATTAAGACCTCAATTTCTAAGATACCAAAGATTAATAACTCCCCCTGCCGAGGTATGTCATTTCTCCATGGTGGATAAGCAACACCCAACACAATCATTAGTTGACGTGCTAAGTACTCCTATCACCCCCTTGTCACACCCAATAGTCTAGATAAAATCCCGAACTAATCCACAACTCTTAAACCTTACAACCGGCGGCCAACCTCTAATTCTTCCGAGTGACCTCTATGAAAGCATTTTAAAGCGGTAAAGAAAGCAGTAAAGAAAGCATTTAAAAACCTATCACTCGGAAGCCTCAAAGGCTATCTCATTCCGTTAGCATAAAAGAGCTCCTGGTTTCGATGACCAGATGCAGATTTAGAACTTCCCAAATATCAGTAAGCCACAGGGCTTATAACATCCGGTTAGTTATGAAATACATACTGAGTGGAGCAGATCTGTGAAGATCTATTCCGGATGTACTCACTCAAGACTCAATGCTAGGCTTGGGGGGGAGAGGATAGTAGTTGAAAGAATACTCAACCCTACCTTAGAATTTAACCAAGGCCTATATGTAGTTCCTCTAGTATTATGTATCCCATCTCATTCGAATCCAAGTGGACACGGATTCAATGCAATACCTAATATAAGATTTCCAACACACAGTAATTTTGAGAAAACAATTGATATTTGAAAATCATTCCCTACACAGGTACTAGACTCTCAGTTAAAACACAGATCCTTTCAGTCTAGATGAGACCTAATCGCTTACTCTGCTTCTAGTTTCCCAAAATCAATCCCCAGTAGAAATTGAATTAGTCATAACTGTGAAATTATCCCTTACTTAGATCCGGATTTTAGAAAGTGATTTTTGCGATATTTATTATGTAGCATCAGATTTAAATCAAGACTTCTATGTCCAAGGAGAAGGATCCCCAAAATATTATAGACCACAATATCTACATAATAATATCATGCATACATGTATATGGGAAGTAAAATAAAATACCGCAAAATATATGGTGGGATTAGACAGAATTTGATACACAAAGATGGATTAGCCTTGAGATAAGAAGAATTGGCTAAAATAGTGTCAGAAATAACTGGGGTTGTCTGGACTGCAAACATCTGCCATCCAGTTCCCAATTATTCCAGATGGAATGGTTTTTAGACAGTAAGAAACCCTTAATGACAGTGATCGCTACCATCAAGAGTCCTACTATTCATGAGAGAGTAAAAACCCACATGTTTTCTCACTACAGTACTATTATAACAATGTTGATCCACACTGTTTAACATTACTGTGGCTCAAAATTCAGGTTGAAATTAAGATAAAGAGAAGAAAACTGTATCTAGTTAAGAATTGGCTGAGTGGCTAATCGTTATCCCGGTGAAGGGACCTTTTTGCCAACATTGATCTGTGATATCTCTTATTACCCGTTCATACATACAAGTGATGAGAAAAAGTGAAATTAAAAGAATGTTTTTGGGTATTGCGTAAGTATCAATCACACAATAATATAGACACTAATGGGTTGAGGTGTGTAATGGATAAAATTAAATGCAATGGGCCTAAGCCCAGTACATCCATGCAACTTACACACTTCAGGAAGATAAAATCTTTTTGGAGTTTTAAAATAGAGATGGGAGGTCAATTCGGTCTAATGTAATATAGACCAAATTGCCTATGCATGAGAAATGAAGTGTTATCTTACCCAACTAATCATAGTAAGGTTGGGAAATAACATCATCTAATTCGGTTTGTCAAGCAATTCGGTATAGACCAAATTGGACAAACCGAATTGATAGGGTTATCCCCTTACTCAAATTTGGCTAAGGCATTTGCTTCAAAAGGAGTGTTTAATTCGATTTACCAGGTTAATTCGGTGTAGACCGAATTGGCAAACCGAATTGGTTTAACAAGGAAAATAAACTAAGGCAGGAAGGGATGATAATGCATACAATGAGATTTCCAAGTTAATTCGGTCTTCATGGGCAATTCGGTTTAGACCGAATTGCCTTAGACCGAATTGCATGGCATTTTTACATGTGTATTTTTTTATGTTTACAAATATCACTGCGGTTTCTAAGTTGATGTGGTTTATGATAGATGGGATTGACCCTATCACACATTTCACATCAATGTCATCTCGCAACCATACTTGCAAATATTTTGTAGTTTTCCATAATTATGCATGTTCAGTGGATAATAGCATAGAGTAAACCCTAAAGCTACAAACAAATAATTCATAGATTAAATAACCTAAAACAACTATAATTCTAAGAACATCATGCATAAAAATAAGAACACTTAAATTTTCTAAGGCAACATTAAATAAGAAATCTAAGCAAGGAAATTAAAATAAAGCATGTAAATCTATTTCTAAGAAGCCTTAAATTATCTAAACACCTAAGAACACTTATTTGAGCTCTAAGGTATAAAAACACACCAAAAATCCACTTAATATGCATTTATTAAGAATGAAAGCCAACTAGAAACACATTAAATGTAACCTAGTTGGAACAAACATTCATTCTACCATATTTATTGCTAAAGAAAGCATTTAAAGAGTGTGAAACACATGAGCCAAAATCCATTTCTGAAATTTTCTTTGCATTAAACATTTGAAAACAAAGTAAATAACTCAAAACTATCATTAGATTGAAGGTTGGGTTCATTCCAACTACAAAGCATGTTAAAAATATGGAAAATGGCTACTCTAAGTGGTAGTAACAGCTTTACAAATTAAACTAACATCAAAGCAACAAAAACTAATCTAAGGTGCATAAAAATAATCTAACTAATCTACCTACCTAACCCTTAAGGGGTGAAGAACTTGGTACCCCTCGTCCTCTCCAAGAATTAAAGTTGGAACTGTATTCTGTGTTGTGTTCTTCTTTTTTTCAGTGTTGGTGAGAAGTAGGTTTTATACTTGTTCCTCAAAACCTTAGGCCCATCAGAGCCTATTAGCAATGGCATGCTTTTTCCACGTGCTCCTCAGCTTCCTTTGGATGTATTTTGAACTTAATTCGGTCTCCACATACAATTCGGTATAGACCGAATTGGTGGACATCGAATTGCTTGAAGTCCTCCTTTCTTGATCTTTGGCTGGGATGTGGTCTTCAATATCAATTCGGTATAATGTAGACCGAATTGATTGTGTCGACTTGCTCATGGTCTCCTGCTTGGCTTCCTTGTCTTGAATCAATTCGGTCTATGTGGTTAATTCGGTGTAAACCGAACTGCATAGACCGAATTGGGTATCTTGCTTCTCCTCTCAACACTTGGTCTATTGTTCTTCTTTATTCTTCAGCAATTCGGTCTATATGGGCAATTCGGTGTAGACCGAATTGCCTTTCAATACTTGGCCAAAAATTTCATTTTTGTGGGTTCTTCATTCTTTTCCCATCTTTTTGATTTTTGTGGGCTATTTTATTCTTTTGCCCATCTTTTCATTCCTTTTTCTTTTCTTTTTCCTTTTTCATATTTTTGGATTTTTCTAACACAAATGAAATTAAAATTGCATATTTTTTGTGTTTTTCATTACCAGCTTATTGTTTTTATAAACTCGCATTAATTTGTCGAATTCAACTGCTTTCTTATTAAAATAAGATGGAAATACGATCACAATGTCCGTCTCAGACACGGAAATGGATTGGAAATAATGGACAATTTTGGCCATTATCAACATCCTCACATTTAATACTGATCGTCCCCGAGCAGTCAGATAAGATAATCAAAATTACAAGTATTAAACTCTCTTGATTGCAGTGTTTAATGAAATGATATTTTTCACTTGAGTAGGTATATAAATTACTCATTATTGTTAATTCTTCTTGAATATTTGTATAGAAAATCTCATTAGTTTAATTCTTGAATTTAAGTATGACATGAACATTAATCAATCAAAGCAGAACATTTTTGTGGGTTCTTCATTCTTTTCCCATCTTTTTTATTTTTGTGGGCTATTTTATTCTTTTGCCCATCTTTTCATTCCTTTTCCTTTTCTTTTTCTTTTTTTCATGTTTTTGGATTTTTCTAACACAAATGAAATTAAAATTGCATATTTTTGTGTTTTTCATTACCAGCTTATTGTTTTTATAAACTCGCATTAATTTATCGAATTCAACTGCTTTCTTATTAAAATAAGATGGAAATACGATCACAATGTCCGTCTTAGACACGGAAATGGATTGAAAATAATGGACAATTTTGGCCATTATCAGGTAACTTAAAAAAAGACGAATGAAGTGGAAAAAGAAATCAACTCCTTTATTCTGTCAAATCCTTCCCGCCAGAGGTATCTAGCTCCATCA
The DNA here is from genome assembly GCA_030278955.1 of Hygrophila difformis. NCBI lineage: Eukaryota > Viridiplantae > Streptophyta > Magnoliopsida > Lamiales > Acanthaceae > Hygrophila > Hygrophila difformis. The sequence goes on from JAOANR010000002.1 coordinate 8,206,037, forward strand.
TTGCATTGATCAGGCTATTGGGCCGAGATAAAATTACTTGAGCAATTGGGCTATTGGGCTTCTCCATGGGCCTGGTCTAATCTCCCCCTACAAGTTATAATTCTACAACCAAACAAATGTTAGAGAAATAAGTTATTAACAAAGATTGAGTTGAAGAACTGTCCCTGTACACCGTGGGGATATCCGAGTGATATCATTCAAAACTAAGTTACAAAGGCCAAGATCCCTCCTGAGTGATTCAAGCGATCACTATTGAGAGCCTTGGTGAAGATATTCGCATGTTGAAGGTCAGTTTCAACATGTTGAATGGACACCACCTTGTCTTCAACGAGTTCTCTGATGTAATGGTGTCTTATGTCAATATGCTTGGTCCGGCTATGCTGCACTAGATTCTTGGCAATGTTAACTGCACTCATATTATCACACATCAGAAGCAACTCTTTCTGCTCCACACCATAATCTTTCAGCATCTGCCTCATCAATAGAAGTTGGGCACAGCAGCTACCAACAGCTAGGTATTCAGCCTCTGCAGTGGACAATGAGATTGAACTCTACTTCTTGCTATACCAGCTTACCAGATTTGTTCCCACATAGAAACACCCACCCATAGTACTCTTACGATCATCAACACATCCAGCCCAATCAGCATCGCTGTAGTCGGTGAGTTGAAGACTTGAGTTCTTGGAGTACCAAATTCCCATATTGGTAGTACCAGAGACATACTTGATGATTCTTTTGGCTGCATGTAGGTGAAATTCCTTGGGGTCAGCCTGGTATCTTGCGCACACACCTACTGCAAAGCTTATGTCAGGTCGACTGGCTGCAAGGTAGAGTAGACTTCCTATGATACTTCGATACAGCTTCGAGTCAACACTCACACCAGTGGGATCTTGACTGATCTTATCATTAGTCCCAGTAGGAGTTCTAACAGGTTTACTTGACTTCATTCCAAATTTCTTCACCAGGTCCTTGGCATACTTAGCTTGATTTAAGAATATACCTTCCTTCTTTTGAGTGATCTGTAGTCCAAGGAAGTAAGTTAGTTCCCCCACTAAACTCATTTCAAACTCACTGCTCATAATCTTGATGAATTCATCCTTGAGAATGTGAGAAGTGGATCCAAAAACATTGTCATCCATATAAATTTGAGCAACAATGAATCCACTAGCTTCTCTTTTGATAAACATTGTTTGATCAGTGCTTTCTCTGTCATTCCCGTGATCCAACAGATAGCTAGAAAGCCTTTCATACCAAGCTCTAGAGGCCTGTTTGAGACCATACAAGGCTTTGTTTAGCTTGTAGACATGATCCGGATGGTGAGGGTCTTCAAACCCCTTTGGTTGTTCCACATATGCCTTTTCTTTTAACCATCCATTCAGAAACGCACTCTTCACATCCATCTGATAGAGTTTGAATTCAAATGAGCAGGCAACAGCTAGGAGCAAACGAACAGCCTTTAGCCTGGCCACTGGAGCGAAGGTCTCACTAAAATCAAATCCCTCAACTTGTGTATAGCCTTGAGCCACCAATCGTGCCTTATTCCTAGTGATATTGCCATCTTCATCTGTTTTATTCTTGAAAATCCATTTGGTCCCGATGACATTGACATTAGCTGGTCTTTCCACCAATTCCCATACCTCATTCCTGGTAAATTGCTGGAGTTCTTCCTGCATGGCAGCTGTCCAGTGCTCATCACGGAGGGCTTCTTCCACTTTGCTTGGCTTAATCCCCGAGGTAAAGCAATGAAGTCTGGCTAATTCTTTATAGTTGATTTTCTTCTTGTTCATTGTCTTCTGATAATGGCCAAAAATGACCATTATTTTCAATCCATTTCCGTGTCTTAAACGGGCATTTGATCGCATTCCGGTCTTACATTAAGTAAGAAAGCAGTCGAATTGGACTAATTTATGCATAATTGTAAAAATAATAAGCTGGTGTGAAAAAGACATAAATATGTAATTTTATTACATATTTATGTTAGAAAAATCCAAAAACATGAGAAAAAAGAAAAGGAAACAAAAAGATGGGAAAAAGATAGAAAAGCCCACAAAAAGAATATTTTCGACCCATCTGGCCCAATCCAGCAGGCCCAGGAAGACCTTTGTCGCGGAAGCCCCTTGGCGCGATGCAGTGTTCCGCGACAAAGGAGGGGTTCCGCGACCAAGTGGCCCAGATGAAGAGGAGACCAGCCAAGCCCTTTGTCGCGATGACCTTTGTCGCGATGGCATGCTCCGCGACAAAGGCATGTTCCGCGACCAAGATGCACAATTAGAGACACAAGACCCAGTCGAGAAGCCTTGCCACATGCAGTGTGTTCCGCGACCAACTTGATGCTCCGAGACAAAGCTGTGATGTGTGTGATGTCTTAAGACACAATGGGCTAGAATCAAGGCCCATGGGCTTAGGGTTACACTTCTATAAATATGAGGTGTCTCCCATGAGCTAAAAAGGTTGGCCAGTAGAGAGATTGAAATTGTTGTAGAGCTCTTGCAGGCAAGCTTAGGAGTTCTTCCTTAGGTAGAGTAGTTTAGGTTTATTTTCATGTATTATTTAATTTTTGCTCTTAGTTTAGCTTAGTTTAGTGTTTTACTGTTCACAGTTGCTTAGATAGCCATTTTTATACCATGTTTTGGTTTCTAAACTCTTGTTTTAGGGTTTGTAATACCCAAATCATGGGTATTAACAATACCTCTTCAATAATATGGGAAAACATTCATCATTTGTGTCCCAAATCATGAAATGGGTCTCACACCCCATGGATTTATGCTTTCTTTTTCATTTTGGGGTCATTTGACCCCCATTTTGTTATTTTTATGTTTACTGTTGGCATATTATGGATAATGTTGTGTGGATGTGTGATCAAACCCTAGATTAGGACTCCTGCTTTATTTTAATATTCTGCCCATCCTTGTTATTTTTGTTTAAGCATGTTCTTCTTTATTTTGAATGTTTCTTGCTTATTTTTAGCTTAGAATAGCTTTTTGATCTGAAATAGGGTGAGATCACGCTGTTTGCATGCCACTGTTCATTTCTGCTTTTTCTGACTTTTGTCCTGAACCACCTTGGGCGCCAACCGCCTTCTGGCGCGGAACCACGTTCCGCGACAAAATGGCTGTTACGCGACCAAGGTGTTTCAAGACACTTGTCTCCATTATTTAAAACCCTTTGTCGCGGAATACCTTGTCGCGGAGCCACGTTCCGCGACAAAACTGTCCATGCATAGCGACAAAGGAGCCAAACTCTTGCATTTTGTCTTCATGGCTTTTTGTCGCGGAATCATCTTGTCGCGGAGCCACGTTCCGCGACAAAATCTCATTCTGAGACAGAAAAATTATGCCATGTTCCTTGATCTTTGAACACCTTGTCGCGGAACACCTTGTCGCGGAACCACGTTCCGCGACAAAATTTCCATGCATAGCGACAAAGGTTCAAATGCTTTAGGAATTTTCTGAAAACACTTTGTCGCGATGTCACCCTTGTCGCGGAACCACGTTCCGCGATAAAATCTTGCATAGCGACAAAGAGGCGTTATGCTGCCAAAAATTCTAAAAACCTGTCGGGATGTCCATGTCGCGGATCTCGGTCCGCGACAAAATTTATGATATCGCGACAAGGGTTCCTCTCCCTCTATTTAATCTCAAACAAACTTCATTCTCTCCCTATTTTGTATTGCAACACTCACATCATAGCCCCACGGGTTAGGATGTAACATTCTGGAATTGCAATATAGGGTGTTATGCTGCCCAAATTTTGATTCTCCATTTGCATCACTTAACTGATTGAACCCTTGACTCATTAATGATTAAAGATTGAGATTAGCAATAATCAAACTTCAATAATCATCATGACTAAAGGACCTTTGTTCAATTGCCATTAAAACATTCTTGTATAAACAAAATCTCGATGGCTTAAACAGATAATCTGGACTGTAATTAATTATGGTAGGAAGGATTATTTAAGACCATCAATTGTGGACCCAATCCACAACCTTGCATGAGAAACCAATGTCTCTCATACAAGGGATCTTCTTTTGTTTATTATTTATTTTGTCTTCGTGTGTTGTGTGGAACCATTAGTAAAGAATACATCAGACTAATGTTGGCGGGTACTCCCTCATGGATAACTAGCTCGTATTCTGGGTATTAGTTACTAATTGTTATTTTGCATGGTCTGGATGGCTGTCAGTGGAAGCCTTGGCGGTTCGCCCATCCGGGGTTATAATAGCTGCTCGGCTGACTCCCATCCAGATACAGTTTTATTTTTATTATCTTAATTTCCAAACCTGAATCCCAATCCGTACTGGGAGTCAGTTGGCATCAGTCAATGCCAACTGATGATCATTATAGAAGGGAAGCATGTAGGTTTTTATCCGAATTCACAGACAGTGGAGGCCCAACTGGTGTTGACACCACCATTATAGGGTCTAAGCTGTCTAAATTCGCTCCATCCGAGTGATTGGGAAATTGGACAGTAGATGTTTACAGTCCACCTGATTACTCTGCCATTACTTTGGTCCCTTGACCACTTCATTCTGTGTTTCACCTTCTGTTTAGACCCGCATTTATATTTTGGGTCAATTAATTTTACACTTCCATATATCTTTATGCATGATAATATTATATACTATTGTGGTCTGTACTTATTTTGGGATCCTTCCCTTGGACAATAGAAGTCTAGATCTTAAACAGATATTGCTTTATAAATTTCCAACAAAAACCTCTTTATAAAATCCGGATCTGAGTAAGGGATAAATTCTTCAGTTATGACTAATTCATATTCTGTCAAGGGTTGTATTTTGGGAAATTAAGAAGCAGATTCAGCGATTAGGTCTCGCCTAGACTGAAAGGGTCTGTGTTTTAACTGAGAGTCTAGTACCTGACAGGGAATGATTTTCAAATCCATTATTTTCCAAAATTGCTGGTTGATGGAAATGTAAGATTAAGTCCTACACCGAGATGGGGTCCACTTGGATTCAAATACAGTGTAGTAAATAATCTTGGAGGAACATCATCCAGGCCTTGGTTATTTTCCAAGATAGGGTTGAGTTTTCTTTCAACTGCTATCCTCTTCTGCCAAAGCCTACTTTTGAGTCCTGAGTGAGTGCATCCGGAACGAACTAATTTATTAGTTCGTTTCATTAGTTTGTATCTCATAATCACCCGGAAGGAAGTGAACACACTAGTGGTTCACTGAGAGCCGGGAATTCTTGATCCATACTCCTTCATCCTGATGGGGAGCTGTCTTTTACTACCAGGGTCAGATTTTCAAAACCTCCGAGTGATAGGTTTAAATGCTTTCTTTACCGCTTTCTTTTAACCGCTTTCATTAGAGGTCACTCGGTTGTATTGAGAGTTGTGTAACTGCTACTAGGATTGACAGTTAAGGGATAGTTTAGGGCTGAATTCAAATCTTTGGGTGTGACATGGGAGAATGATAGTGGTACTTGGCATTTCAATAAATGATGTGTCGGGTGTTGCTTTTCCACCACAGATGAAGTAACACACCCAGGCCAGGGCAGTTACGAATCTGTGGTATCTTAGAATTTGCGGTCTTAAGAACATGTAAACTCATATTGCAAGTACCTGTCTGTTAAAGGGAAAGCCTTATTGAGAGCATGAGAATTAGCTATCTGATAGAATTATCCCAAACAAAGATCTGTGTATAAAAATGGAAGTTTAATATTGCTTTATCTCAATCTTGTCCAATTTTCATTCTTTTCTTCCTGTCCCTTCTGTCTACATTGTGATTCAACTTCACGGTAGGCACAATGCACCTTTTCCCTGCTTTCGTAGATAATGTTTACTGCATTCCTAGAATAATTCTTATCCGCTTTCTAGAATAGATTTATTTGCTTTGTAGATTAATTTAACTGCTTTCAAGATCTAGTTTAAATTCCCGTCAGTAGATATTAATCATCTTTCAAACCTATTGAGCAATACGAATGGAAAATCTAGTAAAACGACGTGGGACCTGCTTCTATCGCACAACCTCCAGTGAACGATCCGGTCTTACTATAAATTACTGCAATTTTTGACACCGTGCGCTTTCGGGGGCACAGTTTCTTAACTACGAGCAATAAAAACATGACTACTTATAAATATATCCCTAATCACAACCCCACCATCATAAATTGATTTCATTAAATAAAACCTAAACCAGGATCATGATTTTTCGGAAAACACTCGTGTAGTGGGAGTCTGTCAAAAGTTTCATGGCAGGAAATCTCATGGCAAGAATTGATGAGAAGCATCATGGCATATTTGCCGGGGATCCTCAGTGTGACAGGCTGAAGGTCAACCTATCCCGGCTATGCCATGAGATTTGTCAACATTTCATGACAGAGAGGACTACAGCGCCATTTGAAACCAAAGCACCACACTTGAGTAATAAAAAGACTAATAATCCTGATATATCCCTAAACCCTTTCCCGTGAATCATAACTCTTTTCTTGTAATAAATCTAACCTGGTATATTTTAGAAAAAGCTCGTGGGACGGAAATTGTCAAAAGTTTCATGGCGCCGTTGCCGGGGAGGATGCAGCGCCGTTTTATTTAGAGAATTACATTCCTCATTGCTCCTAGAGTAGCCTATACATATAATTATAAATATTCACCTTCAGAACCACTTCTAACCTGGGGATTGTACAGGTACTGTCATTATTGAAGCCGTTGTTCTATGCAAAGGAGGAAGCAGACGCCAGCCGAGATCCCGTTTAATTCAGAGATAGAAAAGACAGCTCGACGTCTTAGGGCGGAGACTAAACGAAGAAGGGAACGGGAACGACAGGCATTACTTTCGCGCACCAGCAGCGATATTTCCGAAATGGCAAACCCTGACATCCCACCAATCATTCAACCCAATCCCCCACTTCACAACATTGAGGAAGACCCCGAAGATGCTGATCATGATGATTTGGATGATCCCCCTCCCCAGATCATACAAGGAGGTGGGAATCCACCAAACATGGAGCAGCAGCACTTCGAGGCACCCCCTCCCAACCCGAACCTAAACCCACCAAACAACCAAAACCAACCAAATCAGCAAAATTTCCCAAACCAACAGAATCAGCAATACCATAACCCCCATCAGAATCCCCCGAATCCGAATGATTTCAATGATCCGAGGAACTATTTCATGCCTCAGAACTACTACCCACAGCAGTACCAAGGCGGGCCCGAGAACAATCATCAAGCAGCAGCTGCTGCTGATTACATGCAGCCGATTTTAGAGCCATATCTGAACATTCCTGGACAAGCTCCATTCCTGGCCAGGAATTTCGAACTGAAACCGGCCCTAATCAATCTAGTCCAGAGCAACCAGTTTGCCGGAGCAAGTCATGAAGATCCCCATGATCACCTGCAAACCTTCCTAGAATTGTGTGACACGATCAAGAATCGTGATGTACCCGCAAACACTATTCGACTAAGGCTATTCCCCTTCTCTCTGACAAGCGGAGCACGAACATGGTACAAGTCACTGCCCGTAAATCAGAAGTCTACATGGGAAGATGTGATCAGAAACTTCATAGCAAAATACTTCCCGGAGTCCAAGGTGGATGAATGCCGCTCCAAAATTGCGGAATTCAAGATGAAACCAGACGAGTCCTTGTATGATGCAAAGGAAAGATTCTTCAACCTACTCAGAAAAGTGTCCTCAACATGGCTTCCATGACTGGGAGAGACTGAGAAAGTTCTACAGTGGTCTGACCCCAGCATGGAAATCCATGCTTGATGCTGCTGGTGGTCAACATTTGCTCTACATACCGATGGACCAAGCCTGGGCAAAGATTGAAGCCATGAGTGTAAACCGTTCTGTTCTAACTGATGATGGTAATCTCACTCCCCCTCGTAGTTTATGTGCTGTAGGTACAGTAGAGAAGTCAGACATTGAAAAGCTTCAAGAGCAAGTGGCAGCGTTGTCTGTAAATCAAGGAGTTGGAAGTTCTGCGCAGGGACAGCAAACTGATGTGATCTGTGGACTGTGTCAAGGCGCTCATGCAACTGACACATGCGAGCAAGTCACAGCTGAGAGCTGTAACTATGCAGGAGCCTTTCCAAATAGACACCCGAATTTGTCTTATTCAAACAACAACGCCTTAAACTCACATCTCTTGAACAAGCCACAGCAACAACAGTTCAACCCTCAGCAGAACCAAGGATTCAATCAGAACAGGGGCCAACATTTTCAGAATCCAGGTTTCCAACCTCAGATCCAGCAGAGGCCGCCTCAGAATTTCCAGAACTTTCAGCCCAATCAGAGTTTCCAGCCTCAGTTTGTCCCAAACCAAGGCCAGTGGAATCAGAATCAGCATCAAAATTAGAATCAGAATCAAAAGTCTCCTTCAAGGCTTGAGAATCTGATGACTGATTTCATCACTAGTCAGAAAGAGATCAACAATCAACTGCAGGCCTCCATCAGAAATGTGGAGACCCAAGTTACACAGATGGCTAACGAGATGCAGAAAAGGGACAAAGGAACATTGCCTAGTACTGCGGAAAAGAACCCGCAATGCAAGGCAATAACCTTGAAATCTGGAAGAGTACTAGCTGGACCAAAGGGAGCAGATACTGGAGCGGAATTTGAAGAAGATGATATTGTTGACAATGCTGGTAAGGAAGCTGATAATGGGAATAAAGCGGAAAAAGAGACAGCCGAATTGCAGACTGAAGCTGCGCCTGAAATGGCTGAAACAGATAAGGGTACAGGTGAAGGTACAACTTCCTTCCCTTCACCACCAAAAATTGCTAATAACAAGTACATGCCCAGGATTCCTTATCCTGCGCGGCTTAAAAATAAAGAACATGATCTTAAATTCAAGAAATTTCTGCAACGATTAAAGTCTGTAGAGATAACCATTCCTCTCACAGAAATGATTTCCGAAATGCCCATCTATGCTAAGTTCTTGAAAGAATTGATTTCAGGAAAAAGGCAGGTTGAGCAGGAAGAGGTAATTATTCTCAACAGCACATGCAGTGCCATCGTTCAGAGGAGAATGCCTGAAAAGAAAGAGGACCCCGGATGTTGCACACTTCCAGTACAATTCGGAAAGGCCAAAGTGAGTACGGGGCTTTGTGATTTAGGATCAAGCATCAATGTGATGCCACTAGCTATGGCTGTTCGCCTTAAGCTTGGAGAAATTCAACCGGTCAAGATGAGACTGCAACTTGCAGACAGATCGATCACTCAGCCCGTAGGAATCCTTAAGGATGTTGTAGTCAAAACCGGGCAGGTTCTTTTCCCGGTCGACTTCATCATCCTCGACATTGAAGAGGATTCTGAAATGCCGCTTATCCTTGGACGCCCATTTCTAGCCACTAGTGGTGCACTGATTGACGCTAAATCCGGAAAAGTCACCTTAAGGGTCGATGGCGAGGAGATCATCTTTGATATGGAGAAATTGCAGAAATTTCCGAATGACAGTTCTTGTTTCTCATTTGAAAATGTAATAGTTAGGGAAGAGCCAGACTCTGAACTTGATTGTGAAATGATGCTGGATGAACTATCAAAGCAGGTACTGAAGCCTGCTGGCGCGGAGCACAAAGGATGCAAAGCCGTTCACTTTGCCGATCCCGAAACTGGGGATTTGGAGGAATTTGACGGCATCGACTTCCATGATGACGCCAACCAAGAGGAGGAAGAGGATCCTGTACTGATGCAGGATCCCGAAGGTAAATCTGTTCTCCCACTACCCAATTCTCGCAAACTACTCCCTTCCGTTGAATGTCCACCAGAGCTTGAACTTAAAACACTACCCGATCATCTCAAGTACGCATTTCTCGCAGAACATAAAAAGTTACCCGTGATTGTTCCGGCTAAGCTCTCCCAAGAGCAAGAAAACGCTCTGGTGGACGTTCTTAAGAAACATGTACATGCAATAGGTTGGACCATTTCTGATATAAAAGGAATAAGCCCTTCTATTTGCATGCACAGGATTCTAATGGAAGAAGAGTTTAAACCCTCCCGTCAACCTCAGAGGCGATTGAACCCCCTTATGCAGGAAGTGGTGAGGAAAGAAGTTATCAAGCTCTTAGATGCTGGTATAATCTATCCTATCTCTGATAGCAAATGGGTTAGCCCGGTGCAGGTCGTACCCAAACGAGGAGGGATGTGCATAACCAAGAATGAGCAAGGAGAAGAGGTTGCAACCAGGCCAGTGACCGGATGGAGAGTTTGTATCGACTACCGGAAGCTGAACGAGGCCACACGCAAGGACCATTTTCCATTGCCATTCATTGATCAGATGCTTGAGAGGTTGGCAGGGAGAGAGTTTTATTGCTTTTTGGATGGTTATTCTGGTTATAATCAGATTGTTATCTCTAGTGAAGACCATGAGAAAACCACTTTTACTTGCCCGTACGGCACTTTTGCCTATCGACGGATGCCTTTTGGTTTGTGCAATGCACCTGCTACTTTTCAAAGATGCATGATGTCTATTTTCTCTGAATTTATCTAAAAATGCATTGAGGTCTTTATGGATGACTTCTCTGTATATGGAGATACGTTCGAAGATTGTTTGACCAATCTTGCCAAGATTTTAAAGAGGTGTGAGGACACTAACTTGGTTTTAAATTGGGAAAAGTGTCATTTTATGGTCACTGAGGGCATAGTGTTAGGTCATCGCATTTCTCGTGCAGGCATTGAAGTTGATCCAGCCAAAGTTTCCATCATTTCCAATCTCCCTCTTCCTAACTCGATCAAATCAGTTAGAAGCTTCTTAGGGCATGCCGGTTTTTACCGGCGATTCATTAAGGATTTCTCTAAAATTGCCAAGCCGCTCACTAATCTGCTTAATAAATGAAGCGTGTGCCCAAGCCTTTGACACGCTCAAGAAGATGTTGGTTTCTGCACCGATAGTGCAACCACCCGATTGGTCAATACCTTTCGAGGTAATGTGCGATGCTAGTGGTCTCGCCGTAGGCGCAGTTCTTGGACAACATAAGGATGGGAGACACTGCGTAATTCATTACGCAAGTCATGCCCTGAATGAAGCCCAAGTTAACTACACCACAACGGAGAAAGAGATGTATGCTGTAGTCTTCGCGTTTGACAAGTTCAGACAGTACCTGATAGGTACAAAGACCATAGTATACACCGATCATACAGCATTGAGATACTTGTTTAGCAAACAAGATGCAAAACCTCGATTAATCAGGTGGGTACTTCTGTTGCAAGAATTCGACATCATAATAAAAGATAGGCGAGGTCGAGATAATGGTGCTGCTGACCACTTATCTCGATTAGATAATGATAAAAAGGAAAAAGCCGTCAATGAAGATTTCCCGGACGAACAGTTGTTCGCGTTGCATCTGCATAATCAAGCTTGTCCATGGTTTTCCGACATCGCTAACTTCTTGGCATGCGGAGTAACCCCACAGTTTTCGAACTATCATCAGAGGAATAAGTTCAAACGAGATGTATTAAGTTACTTCTGGGAAGAACCTTATCTCTTCAAACACTGCCCTGATTTAATAATCAGGCGATGTGTGACCGAGCATGAAGCTTATCAAATTTTCAGAAAATGCCATGAATCAGAATATGGAGGTCACCATGGTCCCGCTCGAACGGCCCACAAGGTCCTCGAATGTGGATTTTATTGGCCTCACATCTATGAGGATTGCAGGACATTTGTTAAGGGCTGTGACAGATGCCAAAGATTATGAAACATCTCCAAGAGGGATGAGATGCCTCAAAAGGGGATTCTCACACTTGAGATCTTTGATGTATGGGGCATTGACTTCATGGGACCGTTTCCACCATCTGGTGGAAACTACTATATCTTGGTAGCTGTCGATTACGTATCCAAATGGGTCGAGGCTGTCGCATTACCGACCAATGATGGTAGCCAAGTCATCAAGTTCCTCAAGAACAACATTTTCAGTCGATTTGGCGTACCTAGGGTGGTGATATCTGATGGAGGAACACACTTTATTAATAAAGGTTTTGAAACTTTAATGAGTAAAAATGGGATCCTCCATAAGATAGGCACGCCTTACCATCATCAGACTAGTGGTCAAGTCGAAGTATCCAATCGCGAAATCAAACGCATACTCGAAGCCACTGTCGGGATAAACCGTAAGGATTGGGCACGTAAGCTCAATGATGCTCTATGGGCATACCGCACAGCATATAAGACTCCCATCGGGATGTCTCCATATAGGCTGGTCTTCGGAAAAGCCTGTCATTTACCCGTAGAGCTAGAGCATAAAGCTTACTGGGCCGTTAAAACGCTTAACTTCGATCCGAAAGTTGCTCAGAGCAAACGTAAGTTGGACCTCAATGAAATTGAGGAAATACGAGCGCAAGCTTACGAAAGCTCTCGAATTTACAAGGAGCGGACCCAGAAGTTGCACGATCGCCGGATCAAACCTAAGTATTTTTATGCTGGTCAACATGTGTTATTGTTCAATACTAGGTTGAAGCTGTTCCCCGGAAAGCTCAAATCTAGATGGGAAGGACCACATGAAGTACTAGAGGTGTTCAAAAATGGAGCTGTCAGGATCCGAACTGATAGGGGCGATATAGTGGTGAATGGACAACGATTGAAAGAGTACCTTGGACAGTTCGATCCGGAGAAAGAAAGCCAAGCAGTGGCAGACCCGGCCTACATCAATAAGAAACAGCATTTAAAAACACAAAAATTTTAGTTTATACATATACATATATATATATATATAGTATATATTTACAGTACTTATTTCATGACGAGCAAGTACCCAAAGATCAATTAAACATTTAGAGTACTAAGACTCTAAATGTGAGGATGTTGATATTTGGAGCTAATGCATTTCATTCATCTATCTTGCAGAAGTTCGGAACCCCCAAAAAGAGGAGCAGATAAGAGTAACATGGAAAACCAGGTTCTTGGTTGGATTAGTTCCATAAGTCTAAGAAAACGTTTTCGGGAATTGAAGAAATTCAATACCCGAAACAAAATTCACAGATAAATGGAACTAACCCAACCTAATTTTATGCAAGTGGATTGTTTAATTTTCAGCCCAGCATTTTGAATTTACTTGGACTGAATTTATTCAGCCCAAAATCAAATAAAATGGACTCAGGCCCAACATCACACTCGGGCCCAGTCCAAGAAAATTTGAAATTCAAAAATTCTTTGTCGCGGAAGGTCCTTTTTCGCGATGTCATGCATCGCGACCAGGCCCTGTTCCGCGACAAACCCCCTTCTTTCCTTCTTAACCCTTCCCCACTGATTGTCGCGATGCACCTTGTCGCGGAGCATGACTCCGCGACCAAGCCCTGCTCCGCGACATGATCTGCGTTGACCTTGTCTCCATACTGAGCTTTGTCGCGGTAGCCTTGTCGCGGAGCATGACTCCGCGACCAACCCTCAACTCCGCGACCTCTCTGATGTCGCTATGCCTTGTCGCGGAACCTGGTTCCGCGACAAAGTCTCGGATTCCGCGACAAAAGTTCAAGTATTTATACCCCCCCACCCCCTCCAGTTTCTTTTCACTTTCTCTTGTCATTTCAACTTCCCCCAACTTCTTCATCTTCTTTTCCCCCATTTTTCTCTCATCCGAACGAACACCACGTGTTCTTCGCACTCTTGCACTTCATTTCCAAGGGGAAACTATGGACCGATTTCATGGACTCCTCCCAAACCTTGGACCCGTGCCTAGACCCGAGCCAAGGAGGAGAGGGTAAACCCTGTTTTCACCATGTTCATAACACCCATTCGGACCCGTTTGTTTTGTTTTTATTTTGTTGTGTTCTTGGTGTGATGTGGTGTGGTCAGTGTGCTCGTTTAACTCTAGACTTTTGGAGGTTTTTGAGTGCTCTCGGTTGAGAACACCATTTTGAAACATTTGAAACCCCATTTTGAAACTGGTGATGGATAAGTTTTTGAAGGTTTAAAACTGGAAAGAACAAACTGATGAACATTTGGGTATTGTTTTGAATATCTTGATGTTATTGGTTTGATTGATCTTGATGTGACTTGCACAGTGTTGTGTTGGTGTAATAAAAGAGGTAAGATCTCTTTGGGCACATTTGTCCCCATGTTAGAAATCTCATGGGAATAAATGTTTGTTTGTTTATGGAAACATAGTACAAACACCCAATAGGAAGCTTCCACTTTTAATAAAAGCAACTTTTAGAAAAAGACAAAAAGAGTCATTTTTGTTTAATGTTTGACTTGAGTCTTTTGTTCCCAATGGAACACTAGTGTGAGTAAGATAGCAGTACTTTTGTCACCCAACTGCTATCCTTTTCAAAAATCCAAAATGGGACCACTCACATCCCACCTTTGTTAAATAAAACAAGTCAACCATTTTTAAAATTAAAAACAGTGTTTGCAAATTTTTGGATGCTTTAACTGTCCAAACAGTCCAAGCTATCCAGAAACAGCAGATCCGTTCCGCCACGTCTCCATAGCACATTCCAATATTCGAGCGTTCCATTTCCATCTATCCATCTCATTCCACTTCCAACAAGTGTCTCGGACTTGTTTAATAAAACTGAAAACTTTTGGGCCCTATGGCCCATTAAAAAGATTTTAGGCCCAATGGCCAATTTTATTTTATTTTGGGCTCTTTAGCCCATTTAAAACCAAATATTATTTACATGTGCTTTAAATTAAAATTCAAGTCAGAAATTTAATAATCTCACATTCAGAGCAAAGCTCTAAATGTGAGGATGTTGGTTTCTGAACTTGAATAATTACATAAAAATTGCATTCATCACTTCTTATCTTTTCAGGGGTAATCCTCCCATTCCAGACCCTGCTCCAGAGGGAACCAAGCTGCTGGACCTACCGCTCGAACTCCTTGGTGAGATTCTCTCCCGGATAGGAGAGGATGAAATCAGGGAGGTGTTTGCTGCGCAACGGATATGCAAGAAGCTCAGGGATGCTGGGAACCTTGCCATCGTATACAAGCGATGCGAGATTGACTCCTCCACTGTGAAGAGAGGGCAAGAAAGAATCCGTTGGCAGAAGGAGAGATTCCTGCAAACATGCACAGCTGCAGGAAACTTCAATCTCCAGATCATTCCAGCACTTATGGCGTTTGTAGAAGGGAATGAGGAGCACGCTTGTGAACTGCTGCGCCCAGGAATTGAGGACAACCACAAGGCGTCAATCTTCACCCAGGGACTGATGCTTATGAGTAAGACGGATGAAAGGCAAGTTGAACAAGGAATCAGAATGATCGAAAGGATGGTGACAGATCGGTCAATCCTTCAATACACGTCTACCAACGTCCTCGGTTGGATGACGGATAACCCAGACACTCCGTACCTATGGGCTAATCAAGGAAACAGAATCTACTGCCCAAGGAGGAACGAGCCCATGATGATCCATAACGGCTGGTGTCTGCGGTGTGAGTTGACCAGTTACATCCACTGGGCCAGATTCCTATTCTGAAGGAAGAAGATGAATCCCAGTCTATTAGGCTTTATTTCATTTCCATTTTAGTAGTAGTAATCTGCAAGGGATTCCTCCTTTTGTGTGTGCAGGTTTGTATTAACTGCACGAGAATCCCTTGCCACGGATGTATTTACTGCTTTCCCTAAATTGGAACTCAGCTTTTGAGACCACTGAACAATTCTTTACTGCTTTCTTTTGAAAAGATGTCTGCACAGTCCGAGATGAATAAGTGACTGTCAGGCCAAAAATATGCTGTTGACATACTTAGTATGTCAGCAGTGCCTCTTTACTGCTTTCAATTAAATAACCAGCAAAAATATGCATAAACTTGCTCTAAATTCACAGGTTGAATTTAGGCTTATGATTAAATTTTCAGACTTTCAAATTGGGATAATATAATTGATGACATGCATGAATTGAATTCCGGAGGTTTTGAGCTATAAAAATTT
Source organism: Hygrophila difformis (assembly GCA_030278955.1). Lineage (NCBI taxonomy): Eukaryota > Viridiplantae > Streptophyta > Magnoliopsida > Lamiales > Acanthaceae > Hygrophila > Hygrophila difformis. The sequence goes on from JAOANR010000002.1 coordinate 8,221,868, forward strand.
AATGATGCGATCAGCTTATTGGGTAATAAATCTGCATGTTAGAGATTTCGATTGAATAAGTTGTTAGAACTAAGCTTGGATTAAATTTGAGAATATTGTATGACATGAATTAACCCAACCTTGTGAGATTTGAGCCATGAGTCACTTTTACTCATTCATTTTCTTTGATGTGTGAATCATTTTGATTAAAGGAAACTAGAACTTGCAATTGGGACCGATCCAAGACCATGCCATATTCCCGAAATCGAGCATATGATCGAGGCACCTAGAAAACCCAAATATTTGGCCTTCGTTTGAAATCCAAACCCAAAAATATTTCCCTTTAGGATTAACCAATTTGAGCCTATAAGCCTAATTTTTCTTTGAAGCCCTTCATATTATTCCTAGCCTTACATAAAGACCAAGAAATTCAAACCCAAGTGTGCAAGGATGAATTCTATCAAGGCATTACAATTTTTGATCATCAATGAAAAGTATTAATCGGTATTCCATGAACCGATTTTTTTAAAAAAAAAAAAAAAAAGAGAGAGAGAAGTTGAATTTCATTCAACATCAATAAATTGCGAATGACAAGCAATTAGACAATAGTCTAATGTCATGCAAAAGAAAACCAAAAAGAGAGAAACATTGATGATCATAAATTTTAAATAAAAATGCCAAGTTATGATAGAATTAATTCTTGCCACTTCTTAGCCCAATAATTCCCTTTTCCCACCTAATGTTACAACTGTATGCCCCGTTATAACCCTCGAATAAGACCTCGTGATCTCGATTTGAAGAAATGAGCCG